>CM061132.1:85473330-85490992 GCA_030789695.1 Scilla litardierei | reverse complement strand
ATTTTAAGTCGCGAAAGAGTACGAAACCTAATATATGCATTAAAAGTTCGCGAGCAAATTCAAACTTAGCGAAAGAGGAACATCGAAAATACTTTTAGGGGAAACAAGGATTTGCCGCAAGAATAGGTTGGTAAAAGACTTGAAGTACGGGTACGACAAACTTGTAATTAGTATATATTTATAAATTAATTGGAGTTCTATTTATCTTGAAAGAGGTATTTTAAAGTACGTACGGTAAATAGCTAAAATGAATTTCGCAATAGTAGAAAAGGTGGTATATCGAATTATCGAAATAGTACTAAAGTTTAAAATCAAGTGCGGACGATATATGTTAGAAAGATAGTTACCATATAGTAATTTAAAATTACGACCAAAAAGTCTTCAAATCTAAGAATGACTTTTAGCTCAAATGGAAGTAATGGAAATATATTGAAAGAAGGTTTAAAACAAAGTTTAAAATCAAGTGAAAACTTTTAATAAGGGAAAATTTGAAAACGACTTTGGAAGAATCAAGATTTGCAACGGGAAAGATTTGAAGGGTCAACGATAATAGTAAGGAGGGGATCATGTGAATCAAGGGCAATGAATGTGGTTGTGTGAGGCATGCACCTAAATCACAATGCAAGAAAACCATGATGAAGATCTACGGTCAGTAACACCAAAGTGTAGTGACCAGGAAAGATTGAATCAGGGGGGGTTCTAATCATCGGGTTAACTAAAGGCCAAGGGATTTTGGTCGGATGTTCAAAACATAAATACGCCTAGGTTATGACTTAGGAAAATCTACGGAAACTCCTACGGTCAACCAACCAAGGATTTTGGAACTAAGCGCTAAGACTCTCTAGGGCTAGACAACGATGAAATGAGTCCAGCTGGGTCCGAAATCGATGAACCCAAGCGAACAGCTAAAGAAATCCTAGGAATCTATCATGGTCAGGGCTAGACAGGAACCACTAATGTAACTCTTAAGACTATCATAGCGATCACTAGCATGGAGTCTAACTAACAATCAAGGATCCCTAACTAGCAAGCATAAACTTCTAACTAAGTCTCACTATAGTCCTGACCTAATGGATTTCCTATCAAGCTGGGACAGGTGCTCTAACACGCCTACTAGCCACCTAAGGCATAGGAACGCTAAAATCCTAGACTCCGGGCTTATAACTTGGATGTTCTAATTTATTTAATGGACATTCTATAATTATTATTGTTGTTCCGATAGTTCGCATTTGCAAATGGACCTGCATGGGCCACCACTAAAACCTGTCACGCCCCGCTTCCCAAAAATGTGGAGGCGAGACGTGAGAAGGTCCGCACAGACTTGAAGCCGTGAAGCTCCAAGTCTGATAAGCGTATAAAAACACTTATTATGGCAAGTCCTTGCAAAGCGAAACGAAACAACAATGATAATAAGAAAATGAGACGACATTTTATTGAATCTCCAAATGTCCATAAACAAATTACAATATCGCAGAAAAGCCACCAGGCTAAAAGAAAAAGGGTCTAAGGCCCAGACATGGCCAACAAAGAATAACATACATACGAGGGTGCCACGCACCAACAACTAACAGCAAACCTAAACAAAGAAGTGAACACGAGCGGTCTTCAAGACAGGCCCCTGGTGTCCACTCACCACCACATCAAACATCAGCATCAGCAACACCATATCCCCTGCAACAAGGCTCTGGCTCGGCAACTAACATGCGACACCCAAAGAGAAAGGGGCACATGTCAGCAAGTCTGAAAAGACTTGAGCAAGGAAACTGAAAGGAAGGTAAACTAGCAACCTAGCAGTTATAGTATGCATGACATGGCAGTTATAACATGAGTGCACAAGCAAGACATGGCGAGAAAATAAGTACAAGAGAACAATTATCGGGACAAGACAAGAGTAGCCAAGCTACTAACAATCTCAATCATTTCACGTTGTTTTGTAGATGTTTACGCCCTTCAGCTGAATGGTACATCATTCACACCGATCGGCACTAAACACTATTCACGTTTCACTGTTGTTTGTATATGTTTACGCCCTTCAGCTGAATGGTACATCATTCACACCGATCGGCACTAAACACTATTCACGTTTCACTGTTGTTTGTAGTTGTTTACGCCCTTCAGCTGAATGGTACATCATTCACACCGATCGGCACTAAACACTACCCCACCCCAGAGTTTACGCCTTACAACTGCAGTTGCTGATCGGGCAGACTCCCAGTTGAATGGCCGCTTAACTCTTACCCCATCCCACACGTAAACAAGCCAGTGTCCCTGTACATGAGCCCAGCAAGTGAGCCAGGGTTGCCCCGCACGGGAGCTTGTTTCTTAGTTCACAATTCAATATCGAGCGTTGGGGTTAGCAACTCATTATGCTCGCTTCTGGTCACGAGCCAGGAAACACAAGCATTGTAGCAAAGCTACGCATTCACGGAAACACTTAAAGGATGCAATGACATGACAATTAAATTGCGTACCGACAATTAAATTGCGTACCGTTAATGGAAGGTAAACATGACAGGTAAAATGCAATGACATGAACAATATTCGTGTACCGTTAATTGTAATTAAACATGACATACAAGCATGATAAGGGTGACGGACCAAGCTTCGTTGTCAAGCTAGGTCAATGGCGTCTAGACGACTATCCTTTCACCGTCTAGTCTCTTTTACGCTAAAACAAGGAAATGGCCTAAGACATGGCCCAAATCAAGAGATGCAAGTTTCACTTGCCTAGCACCGGGGATGATGATCACGAAGGTTCGTCTCGCGGATGCTAATCTACAGGGAAATCGCTGTTATGGGGAGACAACCATCAAAACAACATTCATTCATTAGGGTTTCATAAAAATACAAATAGGTTATGAAAACATCGAGAGATCGATTTCTTACCGAGAGGTGGCGGAAGAAACACTCCGGAGAACATATGGATCAGATCTGGAAAGGATGGAGAAATTTGGAGAACCAGGGTTTTTGGGGGATTTTGGGGATTTGATGAGATTTTGGGGAAGATGAGAGGTGGAATGAGTTGATGGAGGGTTTAGATGATGGATCTTGGGCTTGGAATGAAGGAATAAGGCTTGGAGGAAGATGGGGGCTCAATGGAGGAGAAACTAGGGTTTTGGGTCGAGTGGAGGAAGAAGAAAACGTTTGGGAGGGGTATAAATAGGTTGGGCTGGCGGCTGCCCAGAAATTAGGGTTTTAACACAGACTAGTCGGTCAAAGAGCAACCACTGACCGACTAGTTTGGCAACTAGTCGGTCAGTCGACCAACGCAGACCGACTAAGTGTAAACAGTAACTTCTGAACGAAAATAGGATTTGGATTTAGTCGGTCGATGAACAAATGCTGACCGACTAGTTCCTCATCTAGTCGGTCGATGAACGTTCTTAGACCGACTAAGAGTGAACAGTACTCGACTGTTCAGAAGAACGAAGAATTAGTCGGTCAGAGTACATAACTTAACCGACTAGTTTGACAACTAGTCGGTCGAAAGATGAACTTAGACCGACTAAACAGATACAGTAACTCCTGAATTATAATCAAAGCCCACTAGTCGGTCCGTTAAGGATTGCCGACCGACTAGATTGAAATCTAGTCGGTTGGTTCTCCTTCTTGAACCAACTAACGTGCACGAAAAGTGTCGATTCGAAGCGCGAAGCTTCGGGAAGATTTCTATGGCTTCTAGGATCGATTTATACTCTAAGATATGAGCGATTTGAAGCTCGTCACGAATGACTTACTCCGAAATTGACGATCGAAGGAAGAAGCTAGAAAATCACGACGAAACGATCGAAAGTGAAAGCTATGGCGACGAAAACCACACATCCAAGGAGAAAATCCACCAAGCATATATTTTAATATAGATAATCCAATTACATGAAATCCAGTCGTTACACAGCCATGACGTAAGTGAATCGGTTATTTGTTGTTGCAGCCGCCAGCACATTTTGTGTCACCCCCTTACGGCCTCTAAATCGGGGGATGAGATTGGCGGGGAGCATGGCATCGATATGGGTCATATCAATGAGACCGATGCAATCCTACATCACAGTAACCCAACATAACTGTTTAACTCATCTTTGATCAATAGAAAATGCTGACATATATTCAAGAAACATCACGTACCTTGAAATATGGAAACCACCTTGGATTATTCAGAACCTCGGGAGGAGTCTCATTTGAGCTTGCTTCATGTACGTATCCCGCAAGGCACACACTGCTTGCAGTACTTGGTTAAAGTAACGACTACCTGTGGATCCGGAGCGTATAAAATCAACTTGCATCACTCTGTTCTTTGACTTATGACCGACGATATGTAGAAACATTGCCAACTTCTCCTCAATGGACACATTGACCGTGTCTTTGAGAATATTCCCAGCTCTCATTAAACTTGCCAAGTTCATGAATGCAGTGGTCCGCATTCTTAAGTAGTGCAAACAACTACTCTCACTCCCATGGAGGATTCTACGCATGTGGGATTTCCTATGCAAATCACGCATAAAAGATGGCTTTCTAGGTATACGTGTAGACACAGCATCATCATAGAGTAAAAGAAATTGTATGACGGTAAAAACTACAGTAGCCGCAGCCGCGCAACATATTTGATGCCCCGACATTTCTCCATTTTCATCCGTCTATAGCATACATTAATCAATCATAAACTCATGCATATGTTGCTACACCCATTTGAGAATATACATGTTCATTCATTAAAAAAAATTCATAAGGATTTTTCGTGGCCCTCAGACTATGTATATTTTTCATATTCCCTCATGACGGCCTGGCAGTTGCTCCTTCACATTATACCCATATATTCAAAAAACCCATGCGGCATCCAATGTATTCAAGTACAACATGCATGATACATATAATCAACGACCATAAAACCTGAGTAAGAAAATTTTCCGATAAATGCATTTGAAGATACATCCCGGTGAAAACATTTTTTGGTAATGAAGGTGCCATCAAGCCAGCCGTACATGGATATTAATAATATCTCAATTAATCATCCGTCCCGCATTGATTTTGTGTCATCATTGGGCTCGCATAAAACAAATCTGTTTTTATTTCTTGAAAAATCAAAGCTACTTTCAGACCGGAAAAAAGTTTTCACTTCATTTCATACACCATGTTGCAACTACCATCAATGCCATTCCAAGCCATTCATGATTCCGCTACCTTTATTTACTTTTGATTCATCATGGAGCAATTATTCACAAGGGGCTGATTAAATAGTAGGGCTCAGCTTGCTTGGTCTGCATAGGGCAGATGCAACATGAATGTAGAAATGCAAAAAAATATACATATTCAAAGAGTTTGCAATTCAAACTGTCCAGAAGCATTGCAGACATAAGTGTGCAGCTAGGAGACAGTGATCACAAACAAAATGCAGCAAAAAATACATTTTCAATGTGATTGCAATTCAAACTGCCCATAATCATTTTCAGCCATCAGTGTGCAAGTCGGATACTGTGATCACCAACACAATGAAGCAAAAAAAATACATTTTCAATTAGTTTGCACTTCAAACTGACCAGAAGCATTTCAGAATTCAGTGTGCAGCTAGGATACATTTAGAACATATAACAATGAAGAAAAGTCCATACATTTTCAATGTGGATTTTTCATGGCCATCAGACTATGTATGTTTTTCATATTCCCTCAAGATGGCTTGGCTGTTGCCCCTTCACATTATACCCATACAATTTTCCGATATCATTTTTAGGTAATGAAGGTGCCATCAAGCCAGACGTACATTGATATTAATAATATCTCAATTAATCAATCGACCCGCATTGATTTTGTGTCATCATTGGGCTCGCATAAACCAACTTTTCACTTCAAAAAATACACCATGTTGCAACATCCATCAATGCCATCCCAAGCCATGCATGATTCCGCTACATTTATTTACTTTTGATTCATCTTGGAGAAATTATTCACATGGGTCTGAATAAATAGTAGGGCTCAGCTTGCTTGGTGTGCATAGGGCTGATGCAACATGAATGTATGAAAGCAAACACATTGGTAATGTATTTTTTTGCTTCATTGTGATGTTGATCACTATATCCTAGCTGCACACTGATGTCTGAAATGCTTATGGGCAGTTTGAAGTTGCAAACACATTGAATGTGTATATTTTGACAACATAAATAACCAAATCATCATATCATTATAAATCAGCATAGAGATACTGATTTCCAAGCCTAAAATCCCAACGTAAAACCCACATTCATCATATACTCATATAGCTCAGCTTAGATCATCATCACCAGCCACCAAATCGCATCCATACTTCATAAATCTCAGCAAATAGCAAAAAGATTTAGGGTTGCAGAATTTATACCTCAGCGGATAGCACGGAGCGAGGATCGCGGAGCACTCAGACAGATGCCTCAACCTTTTCCAAGCAAACCCCCAAAATCCCCAAAGGCCAAGCCCTAGAAATTCAGTCGGCAGCCATGGAAATGGCACCCCCGATCTTCGTTTCTAGGGGTTGATCGAAGCTGTCTGAGGCGTGGAGAAGGAGGAGGAGGTGATCAGATGGCGAGAGGGCCCCACATGCGGAGAGTCCCCAAAAAACTCCGATTTCGAGTTGCTCCGAGATCACATTTCTCGTCGCCTCGCGAAACCTAATCCCGGGTTTCCTCCCCATGCGAAACGAACAGCAGCGGAGAAATGAAAGGGAAAGTTAAATGAACAGTTCACAGAGACCCACCATATAAGCGGTTTCCCACTCACTTCTCCTTAAAAGTGTTAGATGTATATGTCCCTTTGTATAGGGTCTTTTGTGCTTATTTACCTTTTTCCCTGTACTCTATATATATCGGGCTATTGCCCTTGGAATAATATAAGAGAGTTTATTCCTAACATGGTATCAGAGCCAGGTTTAACCTAAACCCTAGCCGTCTTTTTGCTCTCTCCCCCGCCGCGTCCCGCTCTCACCGGAACCGCCACATCCCGACGTCACATCTGCGAGATCCGAGTCAGAAGGAGCCTCTCGCCTGCGGATGGTATCAAAGCTCCGATCTCTTTTGCCTCTTGCCTGCGGGTCTCGCCTGCGATCAGCTTCGCAGCAGCCAAAGAAGAAGCTCTCGCCGCATCGCCAAGCCAAGCCGCCGCATCGCCAAGATAAGTCAAGCCGCCGCATCGCCAAGATAGAGGAAGCCTCTCGTCGCATCGCCAAGCTCTCGCCTGCGGGTCTCCGATTTATTTTTGATCTCTCGCCGCATCGCCTAACTGCCCCGACTTCCTCTGTCTTGATTTCTCTCCCAAAGAAGAAGCTCTGATCTCTCCAGCAGCCCCGACTTCCTCCTCTGCTCCGATCTCTCTCCCCGCATCACCGGCGCAGTCTTCCTCTTTGGTGCAGGCGCCTTCCCCGACTTCCCCTGTTTCTGCTCCCCTCCTCTGTTCGAAAAAGAGGAGCCCGCACTCTCGCACTCGTCTAGCAGCGCCTCCTCCTCCTTCCGCTGTCCCTGTCCTCTAGCAGCGCACTCGTCTAGCAGCTCCCTGTCCGTCTCCCCCTCCGTTCGACGCCGCTGTCTGAGATCACCGTGCCACCTCCGTGTCCCGGAGCCCGAAGCCGCCCCCACCTCTGATCCGACTGCCGGTGCCCCTTTCATATGGCGTCTCCTACGGATATATCTCTTCTTCATCATCATGTTGCTATCCCTCGGTGTTCGTTGATTTTTGATGGCCTTAATTATAAGGAGTGGGTACCGCACATTCGTCTCCATATGCGCGGTCAGCGTCTCTGGGACCTTCTCACTGGCGATCGTCCTTGCCCACCGCGACCGGTGCTTCCTAGCGAGAGCCCACTCCCCCCACTGCTGATGACACCGCCAAGAAGGCGGCAACCGATGCGTATGCGACTACTGTTGCTGCTTATTCCTCTCAGGATGTTCTCTATTGGCGGTGGTGTGATGACGATGCTTGTGCCACCAACATCCTCATCGCTAGCATTGATGTGTCCCTGATAGGCGACATTGTGAGTTTGGCGACGTCTCAGCTGATGTGGGATCATCTTCGCTCTCACTATGAGCCTACCGGTGACTCCCTCTACCTTGCTGTCGTCCGACAGGAGCAGGCTCTTCAGCAGGGTGATGCCACGGTCGATGAGTTCTATGCACAGATATCTGCTATCTGGCGTCAGCTCGACTCTTTGGGACCAGCGATCTGTCGTATCTGCCAGTGTTGCCAGCATCAGCACTCCCACCTGCAGCTTCGTCGGGTATATGACTTTTTGACCCGACTTCGGCCTGAGTTCGAGCAGATACGTGCCCAGCTGCTTGCCCGTCACCTATGCGTGACGTTCTTGGAGGTACTTGCTGCTATTCGTACTGAGGAGACTCGTCTTCGTACTGCTGGTCTTTTGTCACCCTCTGCTTCTGTTTTGGCGACCCGTGCTCCTGCTTCTTCTGCTCCCATCACACCAGATCTGCCTTCTGCAACAGCACCCGTGCGAGGTGACACCAGACGCTGCACCTACTGCCACCGAGACAGACATGTGGAGACGCAGTGTCACAAGAAGCGGAGGGATCAGGCTGCTGCCAAGAAGAAGAAGGGGACTGACACTGGGGGTTTCCCCTCTCAGAGGAGCTCTACCCCGTCTGATACTGAGCAGGAGCTTCTCACGTTATTTCGTCGGATGTCTGCTTCTGGGGCATCAGGCTCTGCTTCTTCTGCCAGTCAGCCTCCAGGTACTGCGACACCATCTTCCACCACCTCAGGTACCTCTCCTTGGATCCTTGACTCTGGCGCTTCATTTCATATGACTCCTGACCCTACCACTTTACATTCCATTAGTACTCCCTCCCGCTCTGTCACAGTTCTCACTGCAGATGGCACCCCACTTTCAGTTACTGGGCTAGGCACACTTTCTAGTCCCACTTTTCATGTCCCTGCTGTGTCCCTCGTTCCAAAACTCACCATGCAGCTTATGTCGGCAGGCCAACTTACTGATCATGGCTGTCGTGTTATTCTTGATTCTGACTCTTGTTCTATCCAGGATCGTCGCACGGGCACTCTAGTTGGTTCTGGCCCCCGCAGGCGTGATTCTCCGCGTCTTTGGGAGCTTGACTGGCTTCATCTTCCTTCCGCTGCCTCTGCCAGTCCTCCCATCACCACTATTGCCTCCGCCTCTGCTGCATCCTCCACCGGCTCATTTGCCCAGTGGCATCATCGCTTAGGACATCTCTGTGGTTCGTGTATTTCTTCTTTGGTTCGTAGGGGTTTATTAGGGTCTGTCTCTGGTGATATGTCTTTAGACTGTATGGGCTGTAAACTTGGCAAACAGTTACAGCTACCTTATCCTACTAGTGAGTCTGTCTCCCAGAGTCCTTTTGATCTTGTTCACTCAGATGTATGGGGTCCGGCCCCCTTCGTTTCGAAAGGGGGTCATCGTTACTATATTATATTTATAGATGATTTTTCTCGCTACACGTGGATATACTTTATGTCCTCTCGTACTGAGGTTTTGTCTATTTATAAATCTTTTGCTACCATGATCCGTACACAGTATAGCACTCCCATTCGGGTTCTTCGTGCTGACTCTGCTGGAGAATACTTATCTCGGCACCTTCGTGCCTTTCTTGATACCCAGGGCACTCTCTCACAGTTTTCCTGTCCTGGGGCTCATGCCCAGAATGGCGTTGCTGAGCGCAAGCATCGTCATTTACTTGAGACTGCTCGTGCCCTTATGATTGCTTCCTCTGTTCCCCCTCAGTTTTGGGCTGAGGCTGTATCTACTGCTACATATCTCAGCAACATGCAGCCATCCTCTCCTCTTCAGGGTGCGATTCCACTTGAGCGCCTTCCTACACCACCTCCAGATCTGCCGTCCTATCCTGAGCTTCGTCTTTTTGGCTGTGTCTGCTATGTCTTGTTGGCCCCTCGTAAGCGTACCAAGTTGACAGCCCAGTCTGCTGAGTGTGTCTTTCTTGGATATAGTGCTGTGCACAAGGGATATCGGTGTTGGGATCCTGTTGCTCGACGGATGCTGATTTCTCGTGATGTGACTTTCGATGAGTCTCGTCCCTTCTTCCCTCATCCTTCTTCATCTTCCAGTCCGGCTTCCATTGTTGAGCCTCTTTTGTTTCTCACTTTTCCTGATAGTCCACTATCCACCATTCCACCACCCATACCTCCATCACCTGTGCCCTCAGCTCCACCACCAGTGCCCCCTGTGCCTCCGGTCACCTCTGCTCCTACCCCAGGACGTGTTTCTCCCTTTCCTCTTCACTACACTCGTCGTCAGCGAGTCGAGGATCCTCCTGCAGTGCCTTCTCATGAGCTGCCCTCCATCACCAGTGACCCTCCTGAGTTGCCCTCTTCCTCCAGTGACCCTCCTCGTTACCACCTTCGTGATCGTGACTCACTACGCCCTCCTGGTCGGTTTACTTCTCTGGGTGCTATTCTTTCTGAGCCGACCTCTTATCGGGATGCCGCTGCTCACCAGGAGTGGCAGCATGCTATGGCAGAGGAGATTGCTGCGCTTGAGCGTACTGGTACGTGGGATCTTGTACCCCTGCCTGCCCGTGTTCGTCATATCACGTGCAAGTGGGTTTACAAGGTCAAGACCAGATCTGATGGTACTCTGGAGCGCTACAAGGCTCGTCTTGTAGCGCGCGGTTTTCAGCAGGAGCATGGGATTGATTTTGAGGAGACTTTTGCTCCTGTTGCTCATATGACTACTGTTCGCAGTCTTATTGCTGTTGCTGCTGTTCGTTCATGGACTATTTCCCAGCTTGATGTCAAGAATGCTTTTCTCAATGGCGTTCTTGATGAGGAGGTTTATATGCGGCCACCACCTGGTTATTCTATCCCCGAGGGCATGGTTTGTCGCCTTCGTCGCTCTCTATATGGTCTTCGGCAGGCTCCCCGTGCTTAGTTTCAGCGGTTCTCTTCTGTCGTCACTGCTGCTGGTTTTATTGCGAGTGATCATGATCCTGCTCTCTTTGTTCATACTTCATCTCGTGGTTGGACGCTTCTCCTTTTGTATGTGGATGATATGATTATCACTGGAGATGATCCCCAGTTTATTGCTTTTGTGAAAGCACGGCTGAGCGAGCAGTTTCTTATGACGGATCTTGGCCCTCTACGTTACTTTCTGGGGATTGAGTTTTCCTCCACACCTGATGGCTACTATCTCTCTCAGGAGAAGTATATTCATGATCTTCTTGATTGGGCTTCTCTTGTTGATCAGCGTACCGCTGATACACCGATGGAGCTGAACGTCCATCTTTGCTCTACTAACGGTGAGCCTCTTCCGGACCCCACTCGTTATCGACATCTTGTTGGCAGTCTGGTCTATCTTGGGATCACTCGGCCGGATATTTCATATTCCGTGCACATCCTGAGCCAGTTTGTTTCTGCACCTACTCAGCTTCACTACAACCACCTTCTTCGTGTCCTGCGTTATCTGCGCGGGACCAACCACCGTCGATTATTTTTTCCACGCTCTGGCCCTTTACAGCTCCATGCTTACTCTGATGCGACTTGGGCCAGTGATCCTTCTGATCGTCGGTCTCTATCTGCCTATTGCGTCTTCCTGGGTGGCTCTCTCATCACTTGGAAGACCAAGAAGCAGCAGGCGGTTTCTCGATCGAGTGCAGAGGCTGAGTTGCGTGCTATGGCCTTATTGACAACAGAGATTATTTGGCTACGTTGGTTACTTGAGGATTTTGGCGTGTCTATTTCCACACCTACTCCTTTGTTGTCTGACAGTACGGGTGCCATCAGTATTGCTCGTGACCCGGTGAAGCATGAGCTCACCAAGCACATTGGTGTGGACGCCTCTTTTACGCGTTCACAGGTACGGGATGAGGTTATTGCTCTACAGTATGTGCCTTCTGAGTATCAGCTCGCAGATTTCTTCACAAAGGCCCAGACCAGAGCACAGCACAGTTTTTACCTTTCCAAACTCAGTGTTGTTGATCCACCATGAGTTTGAGGGGGGGGTGTTAGATGTATATGTCCCTTTGTATCGGGTCTTTTGTGCTTATTTACCTTTTTTCATGTACTCTATATATATCGGGCTATTGCCCTTGGAATAATATAAGAGATTTTATTCCTAACAAAAAAGAACAGACCCTAAATCTCAACTCAATAAAAAATATACATGCCACCTATCTGAAGATTCTGAACCTTCTCCGTTGCGCAACGTCCTCCCCCTTCAAACCACGCCCGCCTCAAATCACTTCAATGACCTCCCCCGTGCGCAACGTCCTCCCCTTTCAAATCACTTCAAGAGGCATATGACGGAGCAAAAAGGCCTGATCGCATAACAATTCCCAATTTCGAGGTCGGAAGTTACAAGCATCGATGATGGAGGAAGCAGGGTTAAAGGATGGGGATGGGGAAAGAGAAGGAGAGCAACTCCAGCTGAGAAACTTCGTCGTGGGGTCTCTACCTACAATAATCTACATACCCAACTTCGTCACCCAACCCGAACAAGCCCAACTTCTCCATCAAGTGCCTTTTCTTTGTTTCTTTTTTCCCCAATCTTTTTTTTAATTCTTGTTTTTTACACACAAATTTGTTTGTATGGGGTGTGCAGATCTACGAGGTGTCATCATCCAGATGGAAATCTCTCAAAAACCGGAGATTGCAGAACTGGGGTAACTCTGATTCTTTGCACTTCGAGTTTTTTTTCCCTTCTCTTTCTTGTGATCGAAAATAAAATTTAGTATCTTGATAACTAGTTGTGTTCCCCCCTTCCTTTTGATAGGTGGAGTGGTTCATGAGAAAGGCCTCTTGCCACAGGACTGTGAGTGCATCTGAAATGGTTCCATTTTAACTTCTTTCTTCTTGGTTTGTATTTAATGAAGTTTGTATTCATTATGATAATAACCTTGGGGCTTTCTAATACAATGCGTATCATAACTTTGAAATTGACTACCGTAATCCGCATCCTGATATCACTTTTAATAAGCTTGTGCTTCTTTCTTTTCGGCTTGTATGTTTCAAAACTGTCTCTCACTGCACTGCAAGTCTGCAAGTGTGGATTCTTAAGAATAAAATCACAGTAGCATATTTTTTTCCCAAGGAAATAGAGTACTGACTATGTCCACGCTGGCTTGCTTTCAGTATATGCAAGTGTATGGCTGCTTTCACATGTTCTCCTTTAAGCACATCTTGGAAGCCAGATGTAGGTCTGGTTTATTCTCACAAGACATCCGATATTGTGGTACATATTTAGAAGTGTTTTCATGATATTTCTATAATCAATAACTTGGCAAATCAGGTCTGAACTAGTAATATCATTAACTTTTCTGTCATCATGTATAGCATCCAACTTCCATTGTGGAGCATGCGATAAAGCGGAGGAACTGTTGAAGGGGCGAGAAACATTACAAATTGATTCTTACGATGTGTTTATTCTGTTGGGCTCTTGTCCAGGAGAACCATGTGTAGGAAAAGGTCATTATTTCAAATTCATGTAGATAGGAGAAACCTATAACATTGATCATGCAACGAGAATCAACATTCCTTACTAAAAAAGAGTCTGAGAAGGGAAGAAGACAATGATGATCTATGAGAACAATAGATTCATTCATTCATTCATTTCCAAATCAATATAAATTCTGTTCTTTGTCCATGATTATAAATACTTTCCTCCTTGATTACAGTGAAAACATCCAATAACATCAATTTGAATTCTCTTTTTAGTCTCTTTATTGATGATACTTTTGAAGAAGTGAAAGCTATAGATTATTCTGTTGTCATTGGAAATGGATTCAGCTTAATTCCCTATGTTTAACAGTATCATCTTGCACTTTGTCCTGACTTTTCCAATATCTTGGGTATTTTGGACATTTGCTCCTTGGTTGAGTCTTTTAGCTTACACTGCATAGGAAATAGATAGGTCTTTTGCATGTCGTCTATCAACGGTTTATAGCAAGGTCCACACTTGTATTTCAAGAAATTTCTATTAGTTAGATGGTTGTCATCAAGTTGATTGTTCATCCGAAAAATTTATTCTATTCTATTTTATGTCATTTTTGGAGTATTCTGTTTGAAAAAGGCAAAAATAATATGGAAAAATGGGTGTGGTGAAGCAACTCATTTAGCTAAATGAGATGTTCTCTTAAGATAGGGGGACAACTCCTTGATGCGATAATGTCACATGGGACGGCCACACCACATGTGAGAGAGCAGCTCTTTTTCTCAAAATGAGCTGCCACCTTATCTCCAAATGATGATGATGACATAAATTTTAGTCAAAACTCTGAAAACTTAGAGACATGTTGGCTACATTTAGAGTCAAAAAGGTACAAGTTTTTGGATCCAGGTGTAGTAGTATTATGTAAAAGCTCTGTTGAATGGACAATCCTACCGCGAAGATTTATCATGTTGAACATGTGTTGGACTCGCATGTCAGACACTTGTTTTTTTGTATTCTTTTGAATTTGCCATGTGTAAATTTGTTTTGTATATGCTGATGTGGATGTGTCCATGCAATGTAACGGTAAAAGGTTACATGCAACAGTACGTATTCTTATACTAATTAACTCACATATAAGAGAATTTTATATTAATATATTCGACGGTTAAAATATGTAAGAAATTCCACTACTTGTCTGATCCATTATAGCCCCTTTAAAGTCTCCTCCACTATAGTGAAACTTCAAAATTTTCCCAGTCTTCATCAAATACTTTTATACTTTAAGATGCCCTTGCAGGGTAAAGTGCCTTTTTTAGTTAGCTAAAATCTAGCTGTTCCATAAATATGTAATGTTAAAATGTATTTCACTTGATGTTTGTACTTAGGTTGCATTGATAGCATATTATAGTCTTTGCCACCACATGAAACTCAAAAACTATTGAATACGATCTATTTTAAAATTGAGATATAGTTCTTATTTTATTTTATTTTTATTTTAAGTTTTAGATAGACTTTGAGTCTTTTGAGTATTCTAAATATTTTGACTCTTTTTTGTTATTTTATTTAAGATAGAGTTTGCGTTATTTTGAGTCTTTTTATTTACTTTAGGTATTTTAGAGTTTTTATCACACATTGGATGTAAAGTTTGAAAGCCAAGTTGCAAACTTATATAAAGGTCACAAATTTATTTTTCTTTTAGAATGAAGAATAAAAATAAATTTCGATGTAACCTTTGATGTAAACTTTTAGTTTCTTCATAAAAATCAAATCTTTTGTATTGATGTGCGAGAGTTGGCTAGTTGCCTAGGTGAGAGGTCTGAAAATCTTTACATGTCAGGCATGCAAGTCAGTGATCGTTATATCTCACGGGTACGATGACATAAAAGTTATCAAATTTTCAATTTTATTCTTCTTCAAATTCTCATCACATCCCTTCCTGCTTCTTGCATCAAATTTGGTAGCTAAAATATAAGTTTGTCTTCTCTTCCTTTTTTCTCGTTAAATTTTTTTAGTTAGGCTTTAGATTAAAGTTCAAAAAAGTTCAAAACAATTTCTTGAAGAAAGAGAAGAAACAAAAAAAAAAAAGAAAAAGAATTTTTTTAAAAAAGAGAGAGAAAACACAAAAAAAGAATTTTGAAAAACAAAGAGAGGGTAAAAAAGAAAAAACCCTAAAACATTACCATAAATCATCACCGTCATGTCCACCGTCGTCGCCGCCGTGCCCGGACCGCTTCGCTATCTCGCATCTCTCGAGAGATCCTGTTGCCTCCTTCAGTGACTGGAACTGCCGACATTGCTGTCGAGCTTTCCATTCATCGACTTCGCTGCAGTTGCCTTCAACAACAACAGCCCATGTCGACCCCTTTATTAGGTGCGCCATGTCAGGGCGACCGCCCAACTGTCCGAGTCGACGAAGAATGCCGACGAATTTGTCTCGAAAAACCATCGGCGCTAGATTGCTATAGTAACAGATTCGACAAGTTGTTTCCTTTGTCGAGCCGCGTTGAACTCAACTGCTGACACGGTTCATCAGCTCAGCTGAGCCAACACTTTTCATCGGCTCAGCCGAGCTGACAGAGCTGAAGCTGAGCCGACCCAGTCTAACTCGAGCCGATCGAGCTGTTGACTGATTAATGTCTTAGATTAATGTCTTAGCCCAGTCGTTGACTAGCCCAGTTGAGCCATTTTTACAGTGTGACCTTGCATTTTCTCAGGATTTTTTGGATTTTTCTGCATTTCAACCGTATTTTAGCCATATTTTAAATATATTTTGATGATTTCTTGATCTTTTCATGTGGCATTTTGACCCTAATCATCATTAAAGCTATGCAAGTTCTAGAGGATTTAGGTGGTATTACAAAGCTGATTTTCACTTCAGATAATCTCTAATTTGATAAATTTTTAATAGTTAAATTTCGAAAATTTCTCTCTTTTGTTTTGTTCGGATCAGTTGATTTCATTGGTTTTGTATTATTTTATTGTCGTGATATGTATGTTGCATTAGCATATCTAGGATTGCATTTTTTTCATATATATTGGATTGTAGAATTTTATTTTATTTGCATAATTAGTGCATGCATCTAGTTGATGTTTAGAATTTTGCATTTACATTTATGTGACTGGTTGGCATCGCATGTTACTACATAATGACAAAATCTTAGGATCAGACATAAATGATAATGTTATTCAAAGGATAGTATTAGTGACCCAGCCCATACTAGGCCCTTAACACTACCCATTTGTTAGAGACCCAACCCATACTAGGCCTCCCTAACACTAGCCTTACTAAGGATTCGTCCCATACTAGGTCCTTAACACTGGGTTCCCCAATTGTTATGTAGTCGCCAAAACCAATTGGTAACATATCACTACGCTTCCGACAACCACCGTTCACGGCGGACTACTCTTGGGTTCCCACTTTAAGTGGTCCACTCTGACTTTTTTACCAGGCCGCCCTCTCTTAGGTCGCTCCTTCCCCAGATCGTCCCTTCCGCAACATGGATTACAGCATATGGCTTGCTCTGATACCATTTAATAGAGACCCATTCCATACTAGGGCACTAACACTAGTCTATGTGTTAGAGACAACTCATACTAGACCTCTAACACTAGCATTACTAAGGACACATCACATACTATGTCCTTAACACCGGGCTTACACCTCAATTGTTAAGTAGTAGCTAACATCCAACCCAAAACCAATTGGTATTAGATGGAGAGATCCTCTAATACTTAAACTTTTCATTTCTTTTCTTCTTTTCCGATGTGAGACTAAGTGGGATAACAGATAGAAAATCAACTTCGAAAGATATACGTAGAACTAACAGCCGACTTAAATCGAATATGAGGTCATCGCCTAGAAGCTTTAGAGAGTAAATTGACTAAAGAACAAAATTTCGAGGATGAAGCATATAATACATTTGATGATAAACCTAGAATGATAAAAATGGAAATAATTAAAATAACAAGAGACGTTGAGAATTTAGATAATTTTGGCGAGATATTATTACATGCTAGAATAGGATAGATGCTTCCAACTTAGATGGATCTTGTAATCTCCAAACATTCTCAGATTGACTAGTAAAGATGGAGCACTTGTTTGAATGTTACTGGTTATCAAAGGAGCGAAAGGTCCAATTTGCTAAGATAAAACTGACAGGGTCGGTCAAACTCATATGGACATTAACAGAATGACAATGATAGATCATTTGAGACCGATACAGACTTGGAATGAAATGAAAATCGAGTTCAAAGAGAAATATTTACCTCCTACCTATTGCG